>CAUYLG010010319.1:0-47477 GCA_963573385.1 Cacajao melanocephalus | reverse complement strand
ACTTATGAGAACATGCTGTTTGGTTCTCTATTCCTGTGCTAGCCTTTAGCCAAGGATTATGGCTTCCAGCTTCATCATGTCCCTGCAAAAGGACATTATCTCATTCCTTTTTGTGGCTGCATAGTATTCCATGGTGTATATGTACCACATTTTCTTTATCCAGGCTATTATTGATGGGCATTTGGGTTGGTTCCATGTCTTTGCTATTGTAAATAGTGCTGCAACAAAAATATGTGTGCATGTGTCTTTATAGAATAATTTATATTTTCTTTGGGTATATACCAAGTAGTGGGATTGCTGGGTCAAATGGTATTTCTGGTTCTAAATCCTTGAGGAATCAACACACTGTCTTCCACAATGGTTGAACTAATTTATATTCCCACCAACAGTGTAAAAATATTCCTATTTCTCCACAGCCTTGCCAGCATCTATTATTTGTTGACATTTTAGTAATCACCATTCTAACTGGCAGGAGATGGTATCTCATCATGGTTTTGATTTGCATTTCCCTAATGATAGTGATGTTGAGCTTTTTTCCAAATGTTTGTTGGCCTCATAAATGTCTTCTTTTGAGAAGTGTCTGTTTATATCCTTTGCCCACTTTTTCATGGGGTTGTTTCTTCCTTGTAAATTTGTTTAAGTTTCTTGTAGATTCTGGATATTAGACCTTCATCAAATGGGTATATTTTCAACATTTTCTCCCATTCTGTAGGTTGTCTGTTCACTCTGATGATAGTTTCTTTTGCTATGCAGAAACTCTCTAGTTTAATTAGTTCCCATTTGTCAATTTTGGCTTTTGTTACAATTGCTTTTGACATATTTGTCATGAAATCTTTGCCCATGCCAATGCCCTGAATGGTCTTGCCTAGGTTTTCTTCTAGGGTTTTTATGGTTTTGGGTTTTACATTTAATTATTTAATTCATCTTGAGTTAATTTTTACATAAGGTATAGGAAGGAGTTCAGTTTCAGCTTTCTGCTTATGGCAAGCCAGTTTTCCCAGCACCATTTATTAAATAGGGAGTCCTTTCCCCAATGCTTGTTTTTGTCAGGTTTGTTGAAGATTTGCACAAAAGTCAATGTGCAAAAACCACAAACATTCCTATATACCAACAATAGACAAGCAGGGAGTTAAATCATGAATGAACTCCCATTCACAACTGCTACAAAGAGAATAAAATACCTAGGAATACAACTAATACGGGATGTGAAAGACCTCTTCAAGGAGAACTACAAACCCCTGCTCAAGGAAATAAGAGAGGACACAAACAGATGGAAAAACATTCCATGCTCGTGGATAGGAAGAATCAATATCGTGAAAATGGCCATACTGCCCAAAGTAATTTATAGATTCAATGTTATTCTCATCAAACTATCATTGAAATTCTTCACAGAATTTGAATAACTACTTTTAATTTCATATGGAACCAAAAAAAAGCACATATAGCCAAGACAATCCTAAGCAAAAAGAACAAAGCTGAAGGCATCATGCTACCTGACTTCAAACTATACTACAAGTGTACGGTAACTAAAACGGCATGGTACTGGGACTGCAATAGACATATAGACCAATGGAATGGAACAGAGACTTTAGAAATAACACCACACAACTACAAGATGATATTTTTAAATATAGAGTCATCCTTAATATCTGCAAGAGATTGGTTCTATGACCACTCCCAACCCCTCCATGGGATACCAAAATCCACAGATGCTCAAGTCCCTTATTTAACAGTGTAGTATTTGCATATAACCTACCTATATCCCTCTGTATACTTTAAATCATCTCCGGATTACTCATAATACCTAATACTGTGTAAATGTATTATAAATGATTATACTGTATTGTTTTTTACTTTTATTTTTTCTTGGTTTTTTAACATAAATCCAACCCATGGCTGGTTGGATCCATGGATGTGTAATCAACAGACACAGGGGCTGACTGTATATTAAGCTTTGATTCTCAAGAGAATGCACATCAAATTCCTGAACTCACAATCTCAGGTCTTAACCCCAGGCTCACCCCATTTGCAGGACCCAGGGCAACAGTAAAAATGGGAGCCCACATACCATATGTCCAGTTGTTTTAAAAGTAGAAAGCAAGCTATTAGTGGTTAGATAAAAGATATTCTACTCTCCTACCTTGACAAACACATCTTTATAATGATAAAATTTAAAGTATGTGAAACACTATGATTTTTATATACAGTGATTGAAATTAAGCAAAATATCAAAAAATGAATGAATTTAATTTTGTCATGCGTGTATGTTCAAAGTCAGTAATATTTTGATGACAAGTAAAATAATGACATATAATTCACAATTTATTATATATTTATTCCATAAAATAATCTCATCTTGCTTTAATTTCAGTAGCATCACAGATAATGTGGTTATAATCAAGATTTTCACATTATTTGTGTTTTATTGATAGTAATGCCAAATTAGACATAGTTTCTTAAGTCACTGTTTTTAAGTAAATTTTTGTTAATTCCTGTTTGAAGAAACTTGGCTCTTCTGAGGCAATTGGGGCAGGAATTGTCAAATTATTAATTCAATAGATTTAGAAATGAATAAGATATACATGTCTTGCTCAAATATTATAACAGTGATATATTGATAAATTATTACAGAAAATATTACAAAATATTTTTAACTTCACCATATGTATAGCTATTATTTATATTGCAACTTTTATTATCTCTTAAAGCAGTATGTAGATCTACTCATAATGTAAAGAATCAATTTTTTACATGCTTCAAACATTTTAAGCTAAAACATACACACACATACACACACATACACACACACACACACACACACACACACACAAATCTGAGTCATATAAACCCTACAGAATTTCTATAGCCTTGTACAGCTGTTTTAATTATTGCACTAATTTATGAGTACCTCTACAACCACAAATTAGAACAAGAAGTGAAGCATGAAAATAGATATTCAGCACTGGGATACTTCATCATAACAAGAATCTATTTCATGCATGTTAATTAAGAAAAAGAATTTAACAAGTTAAGCATTTATATTTTCACTTAACTCAGTGTTCTCACTGCTCCTGGATTCTAAGTAGTGTGTGTCTCCCATATCAATAGGGTTTCAACCCATACACCTTCATGCCATTTGAACAGGTGACTTTTGTTTTGAGGCCATCAAGCATATCTGAAGAATTTCTCTGTGGCCTGAATGGTGTTTGTCATGAGATTGAGTTTTTAGGGTTACCAAGTGACAGAGGCACCCATGTGTTCTTTAATGAATTTATTTTATATGCGATACAAGTGGCCCTCTAAAGTGTAGTACCAGGACAGAGACTCCTTTTTCCTGGGCTAAGAGCTGTACTCCTTGCAGCAAGGCAGAGGAACATTCCAAAAGGAATTAAGTCACATATGTAAATTCTACAGGAGAGATTTTGCCAGCCCCCTTTTCACCTTACCTCCTGTTCATCATTAATTATGTGTGGTTGAGAATATGTAAGAAAAACAAAATAGTATTATTTAGCATACGCTTATCCAACCCGCAGCCTTCATCCCGCATACAGCCCAGGATGGCTTTGAATGTGGCCCAACACAAATTCCTACTTTCTTAAAACATTAAGTGATTTGTTGTTGTTGTTGTTGCTATCGTTATTATTAGCGTATTTTTGGTGTGGCCAAAGACAAGTCTTCCAATGTGGCCCAGGGAAGCCAAAAGATTGGACACCTCTGATTTAGCACATCTTACATTCTCAAGCATTGATATAAGCACTTTATGTGCATTAACATATTTTGTCTTGACGACAACCAAGGAGATAATCTTATTATTCCATTTTTTTTTTAACGAGAAAATTGAGACACACAAAGGTTAAGCAACTTGCCTCAGGTCACAGAGCTGGGAAGTAGTGGAGCTCGTAGGACAGAAATTAGTCAATGATCCTTTTACTCCATGACTTCTTCCTTCTTCAGGTCTTATTTTTAATTTGCTTTTTGATTACTTGAAGATTTTTTCAAAAAAGTGCATATAGAGGAGAGGAAAGCAATGTGTTAAAACTACTTGGGTTCTAATCCTGATTCTACCACTTACCAACTGTTTATCCTTAGAAGTCACATTCTGTCGAGACCAACATCATCCTGATACCAAAACCTGGCAGAGATACAACTAAAAAAAAAAAAAAAAAGTCATATTCTGTAAAGCAGAGAAAGTCATAGTACCAATCTTATAGTGTTAATGTGAGAAATCATGTCATAATGTACAGCATTCTTAATATTAGATGTCATGTAAATGTTTGCTTTTGTTATTGTTCTGTTGTTATGTATGGTTTATTTTCTAAGCTGCCAAATACGGAGAAAATGGTGCCTTCCTTAGAGCTCTGTTGTGTGGTAGTGGAGTTAAAATATGAAAGACACTTAGAACAATGCCAGGTCAGGCGCAGTAGTTCATGCCTTTAATCCCAGCACTCTGGGAGGCTGAGGTAATCACCTGAAGTCAGGAGTTTGAGACCAGCCTGGGCAACATGGCAAAACGCCATCTCTACTAAAAATACAAAAATTAGCCAGGCATGGTGGCAGCAGCCTGTAATCCCAGCTACTTGGGAGGCTGAGGCAGAATTGCTTTAACTCAGGAGGCAGAGGTTGCAGTGAGTCAAGATTGTACGATTGTACCACTGTACTCCAGCCTGGGTGACAGAGCTCCATCTCAAAACAAACAAACAAAAAACTTTGTATATCTGTGTGTCAGTGGGGCTCATTCCAACATTTTACTCTAGCACACTGAGGCGTGAGGCACACTTCCTGAAGTAGCAGGAGCTATTGGGATACTTCGAGAGTATTTAAACTGTGAGCAGAAGGAACAAATAAGGGGAGAAAGCAGAAAGAACGCTAAACATGAGAGAGAATGAAAGAATAGTGAAAAGTGTGAGGTCTTGGAAGAACCGTGAGAAATGGAATTCAAAGGATTATTAAGGAATTATTCTCAGGACCAAAGAGGAGCACATATTCATGTGTAATATGAGGTAACAAAGAATGACTAGTGAGAATGAAGATGTTTACAGATTAGTTGGCAAGATTGGGGGAAATTTCTCTCTGGTGACCTCAATTTTCCCTATAAAACAGGAAGTGAAGTCACCTCCTGGGTGAAGTCATCTGCTGGACATAGTGAGATCAACATTTTGAAAAAGAGAGCAGAGGAAGTTTGAAATAGTATCTATAGAGAAAGGAAGAGATGACAAGACAGCCTTGAAGACCTAAATGACTTTACTCTGGCTCAGAACACACAATGTGGCTGTGTGGTTTCCTTCAACGCTGCTCAGAAATGCTGTATGAGTTCAGGGAAAACAGCTGGGTTGGGGTTTTGCAAAGCTGTCACTATGGAAGGAAACAGAGGTTTAAAGATATTGACAAAACAAAGGATGAAGTGATAAACCACAATGTCTAGACTCAGTTGAGAAGGAAGACGACGGGGGAGTTGGGAGCAAGAAGTAGGGTTTATTTGGGGACCTGGGTGACATCAAAGAAAGGATTGCATGGAAATAGCCAAATGTAAAGGTCACAAGGCAGTGTAACTATGGTCAGAGATTTGCCAACAGTACAGATTTGAATGTAATATTTCAGAAGGTAGCAGTTCTGGATCATGACAGCATCAGGGTGCTGCCCTGGGAGGAGGGGCTGAAGAGAGACAAAGTGAAGGTCTCTGAAGATGAGAAAATAAAGAAACTGAGAGGCCAGCCAATTGGATGGCATATTAGTTTGCTAGGACTTCCAAAGTGCCACAGACTGGGTGGCTTAAACAACAGAAATTCATTTTCCCACAGTTCTGGAGATTGGAACTCAGATCAAGGCGTGAGTGGGGTTTGTTTCTTTGGAGGCCTGTGCTGGCTTGTAGGTAACCATATTCCTGACTTGTAGGTAACCATATTCTGTCTGTGCCTTCAAGTGTTCTTTCTTCTGTGTGTGTCTGTGAACTAATCTCCTCTTACAAGGACATGGGTCATATTAAATTGGGGCCAAACCCCAAAGACCTTATTTAATCCTAATTACCTCTTTAAAGACCCTGTCTCCAAATACAGTCACTTTCTGGGGCACTAGAACTTAGGACTTCAATATATTAATGGGGATGGAGCGGGAAACAGTTTAGCCCACAACAGAATGGTCATCCAGGAAGAGACAGAGGGCACCCAAAATGGTGATAAAATGTATAGAGATGATGAGGGGAAATTAAGTACCAAACTCTTCAGTGTTTAAGGGGACTAATTAGCTTGTTGCTGTTTCTTAGAGTTTGTGTCTTCTTGCATATTATTTAGGATTCCAAGCCATTTTCTTTGTGCAGTATTTTTTTCATAGACCTATAACCCATGTCAGTTTCTTTTTGTTGTCGTGTTAGTTTTTGTCTTTTATCAAAGACAGGGATTGTGGCTTGTACAACCCTATCCATTCAGCTTGGTGCGAGCCCCTCATTGACTGTGTATCTGGAAATCTGGCTAAAATGAAGAGTCCCTGGACAGACATTCATTGTGTATGACAGCGTAAGACTGACAGAGAACCCACTCTCACTCCATGGCTAGATTCTCTGACACACTGAACATAGAGAGAGCCTAAAACAAAGCTGCAATCTACAGTGCACACACATACTCCTAGAACTCTTAGAACCTCCCATTTTCTACCCCTCTTTGTCATAAAGAAAATGTCTACCATTTATTGAACAAAGCATTTTATGAGGTACTATGCTTTGTGATGTACATTTACTCTCATTTAACACTATCAACAACCCTAGATGAGGAAATTGAATAAAGAGAGGTTAAATAACCCACTCAGAGTCACCTAGCTAGTAAGTGGCAAGTCTGTCTGACTCTTAAATACTACAATCAACTACAGTGCTTTATTTGTGGGGACCAAATCTCCCCAGATGCAATGTCATACCACCAATCCCATTCCCTTCCAGGGAGTTTATGAATTGATGTGGAAAGTGGGAGTGAAGAACAGTATACCTCAAGAAGTATTTCTTATGCCATCCATTTTTTTTTTCGATTTTTCTAAGCCCTGGACCAATCAGCAGGGCTCAGTAGAGAAATACTTGGCTTGTTACCTTCTTTTAGCTTAGCTGTCTGGTTATATTTCAGGAAGCAATGATTAGTTAAGCTAAAAATTGTTTTTCTCAATCTGCTTTTATTTCCTTGTGGAAATGGATAAAAAATTTTATAAGTTTTAGCAATAGATTATCTGTCAGTTTTAGTTTTAGCATGAGGTAATGTGAGGTTTTGCCTTTTATCAATATTTCATATACATTTTAGTGGGCAAGTGGAAGAAACTGAATCAGTGGCTGCCAACTGCATGCCATTTTATTATAGGATTTTTACCCTTTGTATCTTTTATGCCTCTTTCTTTTTCTCATGATGGTACTTTCTATCATCTCAGAAAACTGTTTAGTGTTTTGACAATTTAGTGTTTGAAGTTGCTGAGGTAATGTGGGGAGGGACGTTAAGTCATAATGAGACTCCACCTACTCATTTATTAAGTAGGTTTTTCTTCTTTTTCCACTTTGGGCTTTGGCAGTTGAGACTAGAAGGATTAAGGCAGAATACAGAGGATAATTTATTTCTATGAAAATTTTCCAGTGTAACACCTACTCTGTTCAACTTGGGTTTAGATTAATAATCAAACTCATGAGACACAAAAGACTTCATTTAACTCCAAATTTACTTTGATTTTAGAAATAATCAAAAAGTAACAGCACAGTATATAAAGTAGCAGTATAGTAGAGGTCTCACAACTCCTAGGCAAAGCTCCCAATGTCCAAATCCCACACATTTCAGACATGCATGGTCATAATGACCGATGAAGTAGATGCAGAGTCTCTCATTTCAAGGAAGCCATATGTCTGCTTTTTGCTGCCGTTATATGACAAACTGGGTAATTTAAGAAGAAGTTTATTTGGTTTATGGTTCTGGAGACCAAGAAGTGCAAGATTGAAGGGACATACCTGGTGAAGGCTATCTTGCTGCTTTATAACATGGTAGAAAGCATCACATGGTAAGAAGGGTGACAGTACTCAAGACAGAGAAAAAGGAGGGCAAACTCTCGCAATCACAAAACTATTCCTGAAATAATGTTGTAATCCATTCATGAGGGCAGAGCCCCATGACCTAATCACTTTTTTTTTTTTTTTGAGACACAGTCTTGCTCTGTCACCTAGGCTGGTGTGCAGCAGTGCCATCTCGGCTCACTGTAATCTCCACCTCCCAAGTTCAAGCAATTCTTGTGCCTCAGCCTCCCAAGTAACTGGGATTACAGGCACGTGCCACCACTCCCAGTTAATTTTTTTTGTATTTTTAGTAGAGATGGGATTTCACCATGCTGGCCAGGCTAGTCTAATACTCCTGAACTGGAACTCTTGATCTGCCTGACTCAGCCTCCCAAAGTGCTGAGATTAGAGGCGTGAGCCACCACACCTGGCCCTAATCACCTCTTAACATTATCACAATGACAACTGAATATCAACGTTAGTTTTAGAGGAGAAACTCAAACCATAGCACCATCAGTTCTGGCATACCTTCCCCTTTCATGCCTAGCTAGCTGTGCAGCTGCATCTCATCAATACTAGTTACTTACTACTTGATAAACAATGTTAACAATAAGGCACAGGTACCAGGCTTCATAGACAGAACTTGCATTTATTTTAGATCTGGCATAGGGAAAACTGTTTTTTCCAGTGAAAAATATATCTTTTTTTATAATACTTTAACATTAGGGAACTGGATTTTCAATTTTACTTTAATCTCTGGAATACATGTGCAGCATATGTGGGTTTGTTACATAGGTATACATGTGCCATGGTGGTTTGGTATACCTATCAACCTGTCATCTAGGTTTTAAGTCCCACATGCATTAGGTATTTGCCCTAATGCTCTCACTTCCATTGCCCCCCACCCCCCAATACCTACCAACAGACCCCAGTGTGTGATGTTCCCCTCCCTGTGTCCATGTGTTCTCATTGTTCAACTCCCACTTATGAGTGAGAACATGCGGTATTTGGTTTTCTGTTCCTGTCTTTGTTTGCTGAGAATGATGATTTCTAGCTCCATCCATTCTCTGCAAAGGACATGAACTCATCCTTTTTTTAAGGCTACATAGTATTCCATGGAGTATATGTGCCACCTTTTCTTTAACCGGTCTATCATTGATGGGAATTTGGATTGGTTCCAAGTCTTTGCTATTGTGAATAGTGTTGCAATAAACATATGTGTGCATGTGTCTTTGTAGTAGAGCAATTTATAATCATTTGAGTATATACCAAGTAATGGGATTGCCAGGTCAAACGGTATTTCCGGTTCTATATCTTTGAGGAATCGCCACACTGTCTTCCACAATGGTTGAACTAATTTACACTCCCACCAACAGTGTAAAAGTGTTTCTATTTCTCCACATCTTCCCCAGCATCTGTTGCTTCCTGACTTTTTAATGATTGCCATTCTACCCGGTGTGACATGGTATCTCATTGTGGTTTTGATTTGCATTTCTCTAATTGCCAGTGATGATGAGCTTTTTCTTATGTTTGTTGGCTGCAACAAACATAAAAAAGAGTTCTCTTTTGAGAAATGTCTGTTCATATCCTTCATCCACGTTTTGATGGGGTTTTCTTGCAAATTTGTTTAACTTCCTTGTAGATTCTGGATATTAGCCCTTTGTCAGATGAATAGGTTGCAAAAATGTTCTCCCATTTTATAGGTTGGCATAAGGAAACCATTAACAGTTCCTTGAGCTGTGTTGCAAGTAGCATAAGACCAAGGGTCAAATCCTCAGGCATCCTGAGGCAAAAGAAGCAGATGTTAACCCTTTCTTTCAGCCTGCAAAGCCAACTATAAAAAAATGAACTATAAAAATGAGTAAGTTCATTTAATTTACGAGGAGCACTTTTAATTTTTCAAAAGACAGGTGCATCTTTTTTAAAAACAGGGAGAAGAGAGAACTTCAATTCCTGAAATCTCATTTTCTTTTCTGTAAAAACAAATGAATATTTCTAACTCAAAACACTGTTTCATTTTACCTAGTGTTCTAGCCAATGAACTTCCAGAAATGTAATAATTTGAATAATGTTTGGGGATCTAATTGATCAGGGAAACCTATCAAAAATCAGATACATACATTCATTGATAACTCATTTCTGCTATTTCGTTGATAATATACAAAAGAAGATATTGCCCATATACAGATTATTTTTGTATGCATGTAATGTGGGTACGTGCAATGTATATGATGTTGTTTAATCTATTAAGTATGTAATATCTTTATTTTATATCCTCTTATCCCCAACAATCTGTTAGTTATTTAGCCTGAAAAATATATAATAATTAAAATGTATGCACATATATAAACAAATAAATCTATAACCTAAATTTTTTTTTTAATCATTGGGAAAACTTTATTGTGCCTTTAAAATCCTTAGTATTTTGACACATTTCATTGCTAAAATAAAACTGTTTTAATTTAAGCTAAGAAAACTAATTGGTATCAGATACTAAAAGCTCTTGTAAGTTGCTGAAAGTGTTAGTTCTGGGAATAGCATTTTTACATTTTTCATATTGATTTGCCTTTGAGACAAACTGCAACAAGAAAGCAGGTGATAAGGCTTTGTTAATGCCTCTGAGAGAAAATGCTGTAGCTACAGACTACTGTTGATAAACAGATTTTGAATTAATTAGTTTCACATAATTACGTGAGCCATCAAGTCTCTAAAACCAAATGTGCTTGGTCTTATATTGCTTTATATATAAAGAAGAAATTGAAAAATTTTGTTTTAAAATTTACCTCTTCCAGTGTATAATTTTTACAGGCTTAATTTTTTAAAGCAATGACTGAAATGTTTAAATGGCATATGTTCAAGGCATATTAAATATTTATTCTTAGATTTATGAAATGAGATAAGAAGAGATCTGCTTTTTCTAAATTGTTACCATTAGTGACAGAACTGGGACTTGAAGCATGTGACTATTCCTGCCTCATACTTCATGAATGTCATATTTTGTGGCCAGAAAATGCCAAAGTGAACATCTTCAAAAAAAAATAGCCTGATGCTAAAAGGGCAGGCTTTCAACAACCCACTTTTAAGAGTTTTGCCCATTTACAATAGCAACAACAACAACAAAAAAAAGCAAAACAGAGAAAAAAATTTTAAAAAGGAATTGGGAAAAACTGAAAATATTTTTGAGAGACATAAAAGAAGCCTTAATAAGTGAAGCAATATACAAGTAAACGACAAAAGGAGATTCAATATTATAGAATTGCGAATTATTACCAAGTCAATATATATGTTTAATACAACTGAATCAAAAGCTCAATTAGCTTTTTGGAGTTTGGGGCAATTTTTAAAGAAATTATCTAGAGAAAAACATGAGGATAAGAAAATTATTCAAAAGAAAAAGATTTATGTGGAACAACTTACTCTATTAGATATTGGCATATTATAAAGCTATTATAATTTTCAAAAAGTGATACTAATGGAAGAACAGGCAGAAACATCAATGAAACAGAATAGATGGACCAAAGTCAAACCAGTGTAAATTAAAATTTACCCTAAGGATATAATCCAAGTTTTGTTCTCAGAAATATTCATCTTAATATTGCCTTATGATAAAAATGTTAAGAAAGCCCTAAAAGAGCCAACCAAGGTGAGTGGTTAAAAAATGATGACACATCTATGTAGGGGATGGGGTATTATATAACCATTTAAAAGCACAGTTTGGAAAAATAATTGCATGGAAATACGTTTATGAAAAATACTAAGTGAAAAACACATGAGTCAAAGCTATGCATACACTTATATATTTTTGTATTGTGTATCTTTATATTTTTATTTTCAAAAGAGTGAAAGGAAATACATCAAAGTATTAAAATTAGTTATCTATGTATAATAAAACTATGCATTACTTTTACATTTGTTTGTATTTTCTAATGTTCCTATAATTGTTGGCATCTGAGAGACTCTATGTCTACCCATACCTCAGTAAGTGAAAGAGATACATTAAAAAATGTTTAAATCTGGTTTATTTTGTAGTTAATTTATGGGTTATCTAACTTTGTTGATACTGACTTCAGCAACTTAAATTGCAGTCAGGTTTCTCTGTTGCTTCAAATTCCAAAATATAAAATATGTTTTCATTTGGGTACTGTATAAGCCACCAAACAACCCAACAAGAACATATAAATTGGTTATATGTGAATGTAAGGCAAGAATAACTTGTTGTTCCCAGGTCTGTTGTGCAATTATATGAAGCCTAGTGTTATACTTTCTTATACCAGAAGAATAATTATCAGTAGAACAAGGCCTATTTCTAATATATCTTTTTATCATTTTATAGGTATTTGGCTACAATTAACAGAGATCCCAACTCAAATTTACTTCAACAATGAGAAAATTGATTATCCTACATAAGAAGTCTGGAGCTTGGTGGGCTCCAAGAGGCATAATCATGGTTATATCAAAAGGGGCTCACGTCCTTTCCACCTCTCGTCAGTCATTGTTCATGTGTTGGCTTTATTCCCAGGCTGGGAGTAAAGCAACCCTTTCTGTACCAATCCTCCATGTTATTAACGATATGGAAAGAGGAAGGATTCTTTTTTAGATAGTAACACACTGTGATAGATGCTAATGATGTCAGAGTGGATAGAACTAAATCTCTCTCCTCCAGGAGCTGACAGTTTTAAGAGAGAAAGTATACAAGTAAATAGGCAATTACAACATAGAATGTTATATACTGGTGCCAGGGAAGTTCCTTGAATGGGGCACTTAATTGGCCTTGATTCCCAAAGGAGGCAACATACAAGTGGAGCCCAGAAAGATGAGTCAGTCCTGTGGCAATTGAGAGGGTAGCATATCTGAACTAGAAAGCTTTGAGGCTGGAGGAGAAAACAGGATATAGATCATTTAGGACCCTGAAGGCCAGGCCAAGGAGCTCATATTATCCTGAAGGTAATGGAACTCCAATAAAGGTTTATAAACAAGGAAATAATATAATCTGATTTCCTTTTTAGAGCATTCCCTCTACCTGCAGAGTGGAAAATGGATTGGACGGGGTCAAGCTTAGATTTAGAGAGAAGACTTAGATGCTTTCACAGTAATCCAGGCTACAAATACACAAATTAGAAGATGATTCAAGTTCATGACTTAGGAACTAAATGGATACTGGTACTATACACAGAGTTTAGTTTGGGACATTGTGAGTTTGAATTGCTTATGGGACATCTAAGTGGAAATACGCAGTAAGTAGAACTGTTTGATTAGGCTTCTTATGATTATAACCATTATTAAATTGCTACTAAATATGTTCATGAAAATCTCAGCAAATACAGTTGCCAGATTATCCAAGCCATTTTTTCTTTCTAGTTCTGACATGATTTGAGTGATACGATGAGAAAAGTCATAGCAAATGTTTTACATGCTGACAATTTAAACTAATAGATATTTTTAGATGTTGTGTAAGAAAAGAGCTCTGGCCTAAAAATGATGCTGACATTTAAAGGCTCTCCATAAACTTCAGAAATGTGTAGCCCTAGACACAAAGCCTAGTAGTTTAGAAGTAATGCCTAGCGTCTAACCCATGCTTTTTCAACTTTGCTTTCTGTCGTGAATTGCCATTTATTATGACCATCTTTCAATATCTTTAAATAGGCTTCAAGAACATGATTTTTAATGGTTGAATTAAATTCTGTCTTATTGTATAATGGAAATTGTATTTTACCAAGCAATCTTCCTTTCTGTGACAATTCAGGCAATTTCTAATTTTTTTTTTTTTTTTTTGAGACAGAGTCTCTCTCTGTCGCCAGGCGCCAGGCTGGAGTGCAGTGGTGCAATCTCGGCTCACTGCAACCTCCGCCTCCGGGGATCAAGCAATTCTCCTGCCTCAGCCTCCCAAGCAGCTGGGACTACAAGTGTGCACCACCACGCCCAGCTAATTTTTGTATTTTTAGTAGAGATGGGGTTTCACCACGTTGGCCAGGATGGTCTCAATCTCTTGACCTCGTGATCCACCCACCTTGGCCTCCCAAAGTGCTGGGATTACAGGCGTGAGCCACTGTGCCCGGCCTCTAATTTTTTATAATATAAATAATTGCTGATTGAATATCACTGAACATAAATACTATACAAACATGTTTTAATATTTTCATTGTTCCCAATGAGCTTTCTTAAACTATGGGATTGACTAAAAGGTTCTTTCTCTTATTCTGAAACTGCAACCATCTCAGAGGAGAGAACCTTGGATTTGGTACTAGAGAACCAGGATCTAGTCTTCACTGTTTTTTTTAAAACAAACTCACAGTATTGATTATGGCCAACTTAACTTCCCTGGCCCTTGGTTTTCTCTGCCCAAATAACAAGGCTTTACTAAAGACCTCTGTAGTCCCATTTACTAAGAAGAACAGCAAAAACAAACACTTTCCAAACAGTCTAATGATCTCAGTAAATAAGGTTGTAAAATCTGATCTAAGAATATATCATGGTGGTCTTTTTAAAGCCTTCTTTCTTCAACAAGTTAACATCCTTCCCATGCATGCAGATAGATTCTGAGGCTTAGACAGGGTGGACTCTGGAGGTAGTGAGGTGGTGAGCTACCTAGGTGATCAGATATAAATAGACTCCTGATTCTCTACTTCCACCTTATTTATTCTATCATTACAACTTTACTGCTTACATCTTGATTTGCTAATAATTCCAGAAGAAAAGTCATAATCACAGCCTTCAAGAGGCTAGTCCTCTAGTTGGAGTAGGAATCCTGGGTCCATATAAACTACTCTGGATATAAAAAGGCAAGAACCCTTTGGAAATTGTCACAAGACAAGGTTTATCAAGATGCAAGAGAATTAGATGGTACAACCATAAGTCACTCAACCTCATTTATTCCCCCTTTCCTTCACCATCACTCAGGGGCAATCAAATGTGAGTTTTAGCCATTTTTCTTCTTGCCAGATTTTCAAAGCCTTTCACTAATCCCCATTTAAATCATAAGAGGCAATATATCTGTTGAGCAAAATATCTCAGCTATGTTTGATTGACAAATTTTGTATAAGACATCTTTTTCATCCAGAAAAAGAAAAGTATTAATAACACACACACAAATGATTCAATGAAGTCCCAAATTAGCAATAATATGGCATCATAGATCTTTGACTCCTAAGAACCTTTGCTTTGCCCACTATTTACTTATCATAAACCCGCAAATTTGCAATCACCAAGTATCTTGTGACTCTCATGACAGAACACAGCAGCACAGCAAGGATTTGAGGTGAAGGGCAGGCAAGCATCATCCTGCTGAGGTTAGCCAGGGTAGGTCCCAGAGGAACCTAGCCCTGGGATATTACTACATCTCAAATGTATACTACTCAACTCTTAAACCTTGAAAGGTTTTTGAAATATTTGAAATACTTGTGCAAGGTTAAAACCAAATATTTTTACTTTCTTAGAGAAGGTGAATTGCAACATATTTACTCAAACAGACTCAATTTAGGTCATAGGCAGGGGTTCTCAGCATTGGCCGTCCATTAGAATCACCTGGAGAGCTTTTAAAACTCCCAAAGCCTATGCAGCATTCCTAACCAATTAAATCAGTATTTCTAAGAGTAAGAACCAGGCATCAGTATTTTTTTAAGGCTCCCCAGGAGATTTCAATAGCCAAGGCTGAGATTCACTGATATAAGATTTAACTCAGGTAATATACCTTTCGGATTTTTGTGTTTATTTGACCAACACAGAGCCAGAATTTATAGGATGAAATGACTCCCCCCAGAGACACCTAACTCTTTTGGCTCTTACCTTCTTCCTAAGCTATCAGGTCTGGTGTTTGAGATATCCCAACCTGAATCTACAACTCCCTCCTTAAGAGTCCTGAGGCTATCCTAAGGGTTCTGATGCACCTCTTAACATCTCTTGTTTTTTCTCAGCCTACTGTCAAACCACTTAGCTCAGAATTTTCAGAGGCCCCAAAATTCTCACCTCCCCCTGAGACGCTGAAGTCAGCTAAGGTTGATGCATGTAAATTGATGTGAATCTTCTGAGTACTTCTGGTTTTACGAAGCCTTTAGGAAAGTCCAGGGCATGGCAGCATCAAGGCATGGCTATCAGGTGGGGGGAATGAGGAAGAATCTCTAAAACTGCCTCAGTTTTTAACTCCTCCCCTTCCACTATTCTTTAATATATATAATTAACATTTTCTGTTTTATATATCTTATATAAGGTGCCACAAAAACAGTTTCAAAGTGCTAAAATGATTTCCTGGGCAAAAAGGCAAGCACCCACTCTAACCTTACCACTTCAGTCACCTACACCTTTGTCCTTGGGTATAGATAGGTGTCACAATTGAAAAATAGCAGATTTGAATTGTCCTGTTAGGATTTTTTTTCATGACCAATTTATAAACAGTATGATTTCCACAAAACTTGCCTCCCAAATTCAAAGCCAGAATTTTTTAAATGTTGTGGGTTGTTTTTTAAGTTAGAATGACTACAGCTACACCTACATATTTAGGAAGCAGATAAATGTTACTTGTGTGCTGCAATTGTGATGAGCATATTGAATATGATTGTCAAGCAAAATTTCCATGTGCAATTTCAGACAACAGACTCCAAAGTATGACCATATATCATCACCCCTTTTCTACTGCATTATGACAAAACAGGTAGTTGAAAATCATGTTTTATTCCTGTCTACCTCAGACAATAGGAATCTTAGTTAAAAAAAAATCTTTCGTGTAAAGAACAACTTCAGTTTTCTCAAAGAGTCACTGAACCCAGATTGGTAGTATTTCTGTTTGGTCTTTCATTTTCTAGCTTTGTTTACAGACTAAAGTTGCTGCAATTGGGTCTCCTCACTTCATCCCTTAGTTCTGTGCATTGTACGTACTCTGAATCATCTAGCAATATGAGACCATATTGGTTCAGTTCCTGACAATTTACCGATTATGTCTGTGTACTGAATTTTATTATCTTAGGGACTGCATGAGCTTCCATGATTATGACTTGATAAAATTACAGCTCAGTTCAGATCTCAACAACTTGGAAAGAGGTTTGCTGGGTTTGTTTACAAGTGAGGATGCCATATGCTCGTCTTAGAAAAAATATGCTAATTACCAAGGAAGAAATGAGGTAAGAACACATGGAATTGCTGCAGACCTACTAAGTAAACAAGCAAGATACTTTCTGTGCAATGGGAATAAATGTGATGAGTCCATCCCCTGGTGTTTTTATGTTCAGCTGACTCTACACAGAAAAGGTTGAAGAGCAAGAAAAGTTATTTTCTCAGAGTTATACATTATATGTGTAGATTGACATATTTCATATTTGAAGTTCAAACTGCCCCAAAGCCTTGTGTGAGTTCTTGTTTATATATAAGTTTATAAAGCAAAATATTAAATGTTTAAAGCTATATACAATAACAACGTGAACTGACTAATTACAACTACCCAAAGTAAAGTAGGTTTTTTTCTGCTTTGCTTTTTGCTTCTTGAACTTGCTGCTCTTCTCCAGGTTTCATCTTCACACCAGCACTTGTTGTTGGGGGGAAATGTTAAGTTTAGTCAATCATTTGTCTTCAAAATAACTGTGGGTGTTTGAATTCAGCTCTTCAGGGTTTTTTTTTCCCCCTCCAGCTTGTTTGTGATTATAGATAAAGCTTTGTTTAAGGAAAGAGAAAAAAAATAAAAAAGAAACCATACAGTTTTTCACCCAGCAACACATTGCCAGGAAACGCTGGCGCAGTGAGTGGTGCCTCAAAGCAGAGCTTGCGTACCAAGACACCTTCCTCCATGCCATACACACTACCCAAGGCTCCCCTCTCTTCAAACACAGGCATCCACATGGAACTTCCTCAAGAAGGAAACTCAGGCAATATGTCTAATTACCCACTAATAGCTTGACATTCCCACAACTTAGGATCTGCACGGGCAATCTATAACAAGGGCCAGCCACAGCAGCATTGTAAAGTAGGCAAATAGGCAAGTCAATTTTGCCTCTGTTTTCTTGACAGAACTAAAATAAGGAAGAGTTAGGCTAGCCTTTAGCAAAGGACCCTTTTGTGAGGCCAAAACATCTGGGAGCTAACTCTACTTCTAGTCGCTGTAGCCCAACATTGCAAGAACTCCAAAAAGGCAAATGCTTGACATTTAGCCATGGAGTCTCCCAGGAGACATAGAGCTCTCCCAATCACCTTAGGTCTCCATAATTTATCTACCAAGGACTCAGGAAAGTGTACAACTTTGGAACCACATAGTTCAAATCCTATTTGTTATATAGCACACATAAGTCCCAGCCTCAGTTTTTTTGTTTTTAAAATGGAGATGATCATTTTCCAACAGCAACATAATTATGTGAGGGATATTTTCTTATCATTTATTTACCTCTGCCCAGAAGGAGGATATAACATTCACTACGCTCTCTCCCTCCAAGATGGTGAGGGTTGGAAAGAAAAAATATTGTGATTATGTTGGTAAATTCAACATGAGCATACGGGGTCTCCAGCACTGAAAATTTCAGTAGGCTCAGTGACACTGTTAAAAAAAAAAAAAAAAAAAAAAAAACTTGGAAGTAGGTAACTGTGGCAGAACAAGACTCATTTTGATATGAGAATAGACTGAAGCCTTAAGGACTGCCATAAAGCCATCCCTCAATGCCATCTGAAATAGGGCGGAGAATCCACAGTTCTGGGCTACTTTGACCTTGTGGGGTCTTTACTCTGCCCAGACTGTGACACCCCTAAGCTTCTGGCACACTTCTATTCACTGGTTAGATAGTAAAACAAAGCAAAAGTGACCTTGAACAAGTTCAACTTATTATTCAGGACAAGCCTCAAATCTGCCTGGATTTTGTGGTCAGATTGAGAAGAAATTATACATTACTTTTGAGGCATTAGGTATTCAAACTGAAAAAAGAAATGTGGAACCAGGCAGTCACTCTCCATAAAATTCTCCATCCCAGTGACTAAGACAGTGACTCTATAATTGTCCCTTTTACATATGAAAAATGCGGCAGAAATGGAGAGGTCCAAAAGCAGCTGGATATTCACTAGACTGTAAATTGTGCTTATTCATGCTATTTACCACTGTATTTCCTGTGCATACCACAGTGCCTGGCACATAGTAGATGTTCAGTAAGTATTATTGAATGAACTAATTAATGATTACATGAACAAACTGTCGTAGTGTCTTAGTCTGTTCAGGATAACCATATTTTGTTATGGTAACAAAATACCATAAACTGGGTGGCTTATAAACAACAAACATTTATTCCTCCCAGTTCTTGAGGATGGAAAGTCTAAGATTAAGGCACCAACAGGTTCAGTGTCTGGTGAGGGCTATTCCTCAAAGATGGCACCATCTTGATTCATCCTCACATGGAGGAAGAGCAAGGCAGCTCTCTGGGGCCCCTTTTATAAGGCCACTAATCCTATTATGAGGGCTGCTCCCTTAGGACCTGATCACTTCCTAAAGGCCCCACTTCTTAATATTGTTATCTGGGGATTAGGTTTCAGTATATGAATTTTGTAGGGACACAAACATTCAGACCATAGCACATGAGTTTCTTTCTTCTGATCTGGGGGAAGTATTGGTGAAGGGGGATACTAGTAGCACTGAAATAAGAGTCTAAGAACAGGATGCTGGACATCCCTGGTTCCACATTTCTTTTTCCAGTTTGGATACCTAATGCCTCAAAAATGATGTATAGTTTTTTGTCAAGTAAAATATATTTCTACATTATAGCCCAGCAATTCCACTCCTAGGTATCTGACCAAGGGAAATGAAAATACATGTCCACAAAAAGGCTTCTGCAGAAATGTCCATAGCTATTTTTGTGCAATAATGTTAATAGCAATTTTATTAAAGCCCAGGTTTGTGTAGCATTTGCCAGTTACCATGATACAAATACTCCCATCATGATCAATTTCAAACTGCTAATGTGATGTCACTGAATGTAGAGTTGGAAAGAGGTATGTGCCATCCGCTGGTGTGAACAATTGCAAATGGACTCTAGCTGCATGGGACTCAAAATCATTACGTTGAGCAAAAGAAGCCAGAGTACACCTTGTATTATTTCATTTGTATAAAATTTAAGACATGATATTGCACATAACAGAAGTATGTTCCTATTTTTATTGCTGAGTAGTATTCCCTTGTATGAAGATACCACCATATGTTTACCTATTCACCTGCTGATGAACATTTGGCTTGACTCCAGTTTTCAACTACTTTAAATGAAATTACTATGAAAAAAAAATTTCAGAATGGGAGCAAGTAGCACATCTGTGTGATGGAGGTAGTAATGGTTTCCCCGTGCTATAGATTTTGTATGTGAAATTGAAGCCTTCAACTGAAGCCTTAACTAATGTTGTCAGGAGCTGCCACAATGAACCAAGGCTGTCTCCTTCTTACTGAGCTGTTTTACTTAGGTTTTCTCATCATGGTGAAACAGAAGTTTTAAGCCAAATGCTTCTGTTCTGCCTTTATTTTTCAGCACAGATAGTGCTAAACCATATTACAATGATAATACCTCACAAGTTCCAGACCTCTGTCAAAGATGAGATTCTTTGCTGTCTGATCTTCTGGACTGACATTCTTGGTTTGCTTTTCCTACTTAAGGAAGCATTTGCTCTCAAGATATAGCAAGCTTTATGGTAGCAAGTAGGCAATTGCTTCAAATGGAGGAAGATTCTGTCCCCTTTAGTCACCTCCTCTGAAGCAGAAAACAGGAGACTGCCAACATCTTACATTATTTAAGCCAAGATGCCTGGGTGTGGTGGTGCACATCTGTAGTCCTAGCCACTGGGGAGCTAAGTTAGGAGGATTGTTTGAGCCCAGGAGTTCTAGAGTACAATGAGCTATGATTACACCACTGCATTCCAGCTGGGAAACAGAGTGACTCCTCCATCTCTAAAATATAATAACAACACCAAGATGCATGGTAATATCCAATCTCAAATTTCTTGACTTATTCAATGCACTAAAAAATCAACTTGATTCTCTAACAGAATCATTAGAGAGGTAACAAGCATAATTTCTTGGTAATGAGGGACTTTTCATGATCCTTATGCAAGCATTCCATTGCAGCCATATGTGTAATTTGTCTTTGGGAAAGAGACTTACAAATACAACCCTGGTACCTCACAGTTGTGATCACAGTTTATTGACCCCAAAATATGTCAACAGTCTTTAAAATGTACATGGCCTATGACCCATTAATTCTACTTTCAGCATTTTATCCAAAGTACAAAATTAGTAAGTCAAAGTAATATGTACATACATATATATAAATTCTAATAATAAAAACTGAAAACTAAAGTATCCAATAAAACTAGTTTATCCATATGATAATTATACAACTGTTAAATATCATGTTTTCAAAGAACAGTTAATGATATAGGAATATATGCCAAAATAAATGTATGGTATTTATTTAAATATTTACAGAGTATTTATAAATGTATAGAATATGTATTTAAAATATCAACATAGAAATTCAAATCTCCCCTAGGTCTCATTGGCTTGTAAGGAAGGCCACTAAATCCAAGGGATCATTATATCATTAGCTGTTAACTACAAGGTTACAAACTCAAGCTTCCTTCTGCCTGAGTATCTCTTTGGAGTATCTGCTTGAGTATCTTTTTGGATACTCAAGCAGAAGGAAGCTTGAGTTTGTAACACATGGGTTCTCCAAGATGAAAAATGTAAGCAAATCCAAGACTGAGGTAAGTGTATGTGCCATGATACCTTACCCTGCAATCAGCCTGGAAGTCCTGCTCCCTCCTAAAAAATCAGGCCCTGTGGGTGAGAAGGAATCAGAGGAACAGTCCAGAGCAATCACCTTACAGAAAATGGGCATAAATTGCACACATGACTTCTGCTTACATTTCATTGGTGAGAACTTTGTCACATGGCCACAGCAAGCCTCAAGGGAACTTGGGAAATTTAGTTTTCAGTTGAATTGCCATGTGTCCAGGAAGAAAAGCAGAATGAATTTGGGGGACAACCAGTAGTCTGTCACATCTCATTTGGACAGATTTTTTTTTTTTAATGCAGGAAGGAAATACTGTGGCCATCTCTAAGTTAATAGGGTTTGTAAAGACTTTTTTCTCTATACTTTCTGAATTATCTAAACTTTGTGCAGTGGCCATCTATTTCTTTCATAGTAAGATAAGTTGAAACATTATTAATTTTTTTTAAAGACTGGAAATAAATACTCTAAAATGTTATCAGCAGTTATCTTTGTAATTTTTTTCTTTTTCTTTTCTTATATTTGCTGAATTTTTATAATTTATTTGAAATTTTAGAAAGTAGTTCACCAAATGTCTTAGTTCCTATAGGGACAGGTAGAAATATTGTTATGGCCTATATTTGGGTTTCACACATGGTCACAATTACAGTGTACTTCTGTCAGAGCCCTCTGTTTTCTTTGTTTTAAAATAGAAAGTAAGCCTGTTTATATATGACTCTCAGAAAGATGATGAACGACATAAAATTCTTCAACCTGCCCCCCAAAGCAACCATTTTAAGTAACTCATCTGTTCAACTTTAGAATGGAAGCTGTAATCAGCTGCTCACTAGTTCTCCTAGCAAGTTACAGCACTCCCTGTCTCCATAAAAGTTTCTCACCTTACTGCTGAGCTGTCCTCTGGGAACACGACTGTCCTCCCATCCTCACACTTAGCCAATATTACATTCAAGCAGGGTTTATCTCACTGAAGTGAACCCACCCACAGCCTGGTTTCAACCAACAGAAGCTCAAGGTATTAACTTTCCTGATATATTTACATTTCATTGGGACATTTTTGAAGATCTGAAGAAATCAGTTCTGAATGGTTAAATCATAAAGACTGAAAGAGTGAGAAACTAAAATATCTTGGAAGAAATAGGACTCTCTCAATAAGGTTAATCCTACCATAAATATAAAACCTCACTCATAAGGAAAGCTCTGTTGAGAAGCACAGAGAGAAATCAATTAAAGCAAGCTTAAAAAAAAAAAAAAAGTAGGCACCAGTACTCTGGAAATACTATAAAATGTTTAAATGCTTTTCCTATCTTTCCCTTTTCTTACCTGTCCTTTCTTCTATCTTTCCACCCCTGTGATACTCAGAACCTGAATATCACACAGAATTAAAATAATATTATAAAAACAAGTGATATAGAAACATCATTTTTCAGTATTTACAAGCACAAAAACTCCACCTTCACTTTTTCAGGGGACCAGTGATATGACTTAGTTCCTACTGTGGCATTTTACCTATGATTCCCACCAAATTATTTAGTTGGAATGGGAGTGTTTATTTAAGCACATTTATCAAAATCACTCTGAATAAGGGATACTGACATTCTGGATGACTGATGTACACCTTCGTGAGAAACAGCCAGGATTGACTCTTCTCACTGACCTTCAACATCATGACTTGGTAGGGAGGAAGAAAATGAAAAAGAGAATGACAGAAAGGAATACAGGTCTATTTTACTTCTCAGGTTACATTAAGATTCAAAATGTCTTCTTTGTTTCTCACACACCTACAAATCTTCCTGAAACCTACAGACTGCTTTACTCTCAGTAATTTATTTTCTCATTCAGTTGTTCTCCTGATACTACAGTTCTTTTGGACTTCAAAATATTCTAATTGCTTAATTACCTCTCCTGGCACTGTCTTTATTTCCTTCAGTGTTCCTTCTTTTTCCCATGAGAAACACAGAGCACATTGATTCCTGCCAGCTCTTCTGCATCTCCCATTGTGAAGACTGAGACAAAGAATTAGCTTGGTCTGATTACATTTGTCAGTCAAATTATCCTGGGATTTTGTATTTATAACCACTATGTCATTTATAATTTAAAAAGAGAAAGCTTTCATTTCCTTACTTCTAACTTCCATTTTCCTGACATAGATTATCATTTATGAAATACAACAGACAATCAAAACATAGGTAGATAATTTACTTATTTAAGAAAAAGAAAGAGGAGGAAGAAGAGGTGGAGGAGGCACTTTTCTAAAACATCCAGTAATTCAGGGATTTGTAGAATAATCCAAAGATTATCAACGTCTTTGTAGACATAGCTTTTTAAGTAATCCCCAACCCTTTGTAATCCCCAGATCCTAGACCTTTTGGCATTCTGAATTAATTTTTACAATGCTTTTATCCACACCAGTAATGCTGGTCTAGGTAAGGCTACATGTAGTGGTCTCAGCTATTCAGGAGCCTGAGGTGGGAGGGTTGCTTGAGCCCAGGAGTTTAAGGCCTGTGAGTAGCCACTGCACTCCAGCCTAGGTGACATAGTGAGATATGTCCGTTACAAAAAAAAAATTTCAGCCAGATATGGTGGCTCACACCTGTAATCCCAGCACATCGGGAGGCCTACACAGGAGAATCACTTCAGCCCAAAAGTTCAAAATCAGCCTAGGCAACATAAGAGAGACCTGGTCTCTACAAAAAAATTTTTTTTAATTAGCCAGACGAGGTGGCACATACTTGTAATCCCAGCTACTCAGGAGGCCGAGGTGGGAGGACTGCTTAAACCCAGGAAGTGAAAGCCCCCATCAGCCCTGATAGCATCACTGCATTCTAGCCTGGATAGCAGAATGAGACCCTGTTTCAAAAAATGACAGCAACAGCAAAACAAGCAAACAAAAAAAAATATTCAAAGAGCTTTTGTTGCAGTCTACATTTAGCTTACATTGACATACCAGGTCACTGCCAATTCTTGACTGAACTAGGAATCTTTTCCTTCTACAAATGTGTCTTCCAGAATACAATGTTACATCCAGAGTGAAGTATCTGATGGTTACAAAGCATATTTTTTTTGTTTTAGTAGAGCCCACTTTTATTGTCTACCAAAAAGAGAACTGTCCCTACTGGTTCCAAGACTGCAAAATGGCAGAGAATTAAGCCACGGAACAAGTCAGTTATTTAAGCTGCGGGCTTCTTTCTAAAGTGAAAATATCATTGCTATTTGTTTTGTCATAGAAAGGAAGAGCATTCTTTTTATTATTATTATACTTAAAGTTCTGGTACATGTGTAGAACATGCAGGCTGTTACATAGGTATACACGTGCCATTGCGGTTTGCTGTACCCATCAACCCATCATCTACATTAGGTATTTCTCCTAATGCTATCCCTCCCCTAGCCCCCATCCCCTGACAGGCCCCAATATGTGATGTTCCCCTTTGTGTCCATGTGTTCTCATTGTTCAACTCCCACCTATGAGTGAGAACATGAGGTGTTTGGTTTTCTGTTCCTGTCTTAGCTTGCTGAGAATGATGGTTTCCAGCTTCATCCATGTCCTTGCAAAGGACACAAACTCCTCCCTTTTTATGGCTGCATAGTATTCCATGGTGTATATGTGCCACATTTTCTTTATCCAGTCTATCATTGATTGGCACCTGGGTTGATTCCAAGTTTTTGCTATTGTCAACAGTGCTGCAATAAACATATGTGTGCATGTGTCTTTATAGTACAGTGATTTATAATCCTTTGGGTATATACCCAATAATGGGCTTTCTGGGTCAAATGGTATTTCTGGTTCTAGATCCTTGAGGAATTGCCACACTGTCTTCCACAATGGCTGAACCAATTTACACTCCCACCAACAGTATAAAAGAGTTCCTATTTCTCCACATTCTCTCCAGCATTGGTTGTTTCCTGACTTTTTAATTATTGCCATTCTAACTGGTGTGAGATGGTATCTCAATGTGGTTTTGATTTGCATTTTTCTAATGACCAGTGAGCTTTTTTTCATATGTTTATTGGCTGCATAAAAGTCTTTTTTTGAGAAGTGTCTGTTCATATCCTTCACCCACTTTTTGATGGAGTTGTTTTTTTTCTTGTAAATTTGTTTAAGTACTTTGTAGATTCTGGTTATTAGCACTTTGTCAGATGGAGATTGCAAAAATTTTTTCCCATTCTGTAGGTTGCCTGTTCACTCTGATGAAAGCTTCTTTGGCTGTGCAGAAGCTGTTTAGTTTAATTAGATCCCATTTGTCAATTTTGGCTTTCGTTGCCGTTGCTTTTGGTGTTTTAGTCATGAAGTCTTTGACCATGCCTTTGCCCTGAAGGGTATTGCCTAGGTTTTCTTCTAAGGTTTTTATGGTTTGGGGTCTTATGTTTAAGTCTTTAACCTATCTTGAGTTAATTTGTGTATAAAGTGAAAGGAAGGGGTCCAGTTTCAATTTTCTGCTTGGCTAACCAGTTTTCCCAACACTGTTTATTAAATAGGGAATCCTTTCCCCATTACCTGTTTTTGTCAGGTTTGTCAAAGATCAGATGCTTCTAGATATGTAGCACTATTTCTAGGGCCTCCGTTCTGTTCCATTGGTCTATATATCTGTTTTTGTACCAGTAGCATGCCATTTTGGTTACTGTAGCCTTGTGGTATAGTTTAAAGTTAGGTAGTGTGCTGCCTCCAGCTTTGTTCTTTTTGCTTAGAATTGCCTTGGCTATACGGGCTCTTTTTTGGTTCCATAAGAAATTTAGTTTTTTCTAACTCTGTGAAGAAAGTCAATGGTAGCTTGATAGGGATAGCATTGAATCTGTAAGTTACTTCGTGCAGTATGACCATTTTCACAATACTGATTCTGCCTATCTATGAGCATGGAATGTTTTTCCATTTGTTTGTGTCCTCTCTTATTTCCTTGAGCAGTGGTTTGTAGTTCTCCTTGAAGAGGTCTTTCACATCCCTTTTAAGTTGTATTCCTAGGTATTTTATTCTCTTAGTAGCAATTATGAATGGGAGTTCACTCATTATTTGGCTCTCTGTCTATTATTGGTGTATAGGAATGCTTGTGATTTTTGCACATTGATTTTGTATCCTTAGACTTTGCTGAAGTTGCTTATCTGCGTAAGGAAATTTTGGGCTGAAACAATGGGGTTTTCTAAATATACAGTCATGTCCTCTGCAAACGGACAAGTTGACTTCCTCTCGGGAAGAGTATTCTTGATGTAATTTTGTAAATCTATTAAATGATGATAAATTGTTCATCAAGGCTGAGAGGTTTCTTTTTAAATGAGCTCTATGAAATCAGAATACAGAACATGTAGAGAAAATTTAGTTGCTACTGCCATCTGGAAGGCAAACTAGGGAGGTCAAAGACATCTAAGGCCTAGAGAGATGTAGATGAGCTGATAGGATGAATAGCTGCTCCTTTTTCAAAAGCTGTTGATTTTCTTAACAACTAGTAATTCTAGACTTTTTATTGGATGCTTTGTTGATTATTGTTTATAGCAGTATATGATGAAAAATATAAATATGCAGACGGGTTTTGAACAGTGAATTTCAGAAGGAAATGTCAAATTTTTAAAGTAAATCTAAACAGGGAATATAAATGGGATAATTCATTTTGACATCCAGAAGTAATTTCGCATTACAAAATGACATAAAATTTGCATTTGCCTCCATGTAATAAATGCTGCCCAGATTTGCATGGCCCTAATACAATAAGATTAAGAATATTTTATCATTGTTTATCCTTTGTGATCAGTTGTTTATCCCGTGTTAAACAAATATTGTGGGAAGAATAGATTGGAACAGGCTTCAAAACTATTCCTTGGATGCTCATCAACAGAAACACAGAGAGACAGCAGAGCTCAGAACTTGGACAGATAAAATCTAACAGGAAAACCAAAAGTAAGCTGACTAGAATTTTAAATCTTCAACAATGAATAGAGTCGTGGGATTACTGGTATAAATGCAAACCTGATGCTGCAGAAAATAACTTTGGATTTTTGTTTCCAAAAAATAAATATATCAACTTGTCTTTCCAAGGAGATCCTTAATGATACATGTGCCAGGGTAATGTATGCATGTATATATATAATGTGTGTATTTTATATATAGTCTTTTTTGAAAAAAGCAAGAGGAAAAAAAAAGCATGAAGAACATATAACATATGGCATTCCCTATCGCCTCAGCTGGTGTTTGCCATTTCCTGCTTGTAACTTTCTTAATTTTACATCTCCTCAATTTCAATATACTAGACATTTTAATCAGATTTGCAAGTTGGCCTTCCTTTTCTTCATTTACAGCCTCTGCTCCTATTAATCTTTTCAATTATATGAGTATGCCTATTTGATTTAAAGAAGAGCTAATAATTACAATGCCTAGGGTGTTTTCATAAATAATCAATAATGTGCTCATTGTGATGTGACTGTCTGGGTAAGCTATGCTCTGATGCAAGAGGCAATAAAATTCAAAACTATTCTAATATTTTAATCAAATATTATAGGATTGATATATATGATACTTGGGAAAGCAAAAATCAGTGAGTGGCATGGAGGCATCCTATGGGAGTAGGGGAAGCAAAAACAAAAACAACCTTACTTTGAGTCACTCAAGCATTGCTCCTCAAAGTTGGGCCTGTTTTTCTTAACTTCTATGCCCTGGCCAAATCCAGGCTGCATATGAAGCTGTTCTCTGTAGGAAAGTCAGGAAAACAAAATTGGTCATTAACTCTCATGCAAGTAGGTTGAATATCTTTCCTGAAGCAACTAATTAGGATTCTTGCATGTTAGGATCTTATCCTTTGCTGGCAAAACCTCCCTCACTAATTCCAAAGTCAAAAGTGGAAACAAAATAAAACCAAAAAAAGTGAAAGCGCCTCCACAGATTCTAAAATAAATGCCTATTTGTTCTCAACTAGAAACCAGTTGCTGAGAAATGTTGGCAACTTAGGATGATCTCCCATTTCAAGCTTCCCACTGCCATCCTAAGAATGCTGTGGTCCTAAGAGTTCTTGTAGTTTGCTTCAGCAATTAACTCTGTGCCTTTAGACACCCCAAGGAGTTTTCCTGGTAAAGGCAAAGAGTAACTCACCCAAAACGCATTCTTTCACACTCTGGCAGCAATACCTAAGGTTAGGCAGTACCATTTAAGGAACTAATGTGACCAGCCAGGGCTCAATGTTGACATCTGAGATGTTAGTGTATGCATGAGGGCTAATTATCTAAAAGTTTACATACATATGCAGGATTCCATCACGTTTTCTCCGTCACATTTTCACTAATTAATATGGTTATTAAAGAGCTGGACTTCACGTTATTCTAAATTTCCTAGCACATGTAATTGCAAACTCACTTCAGGACCTTTCCTACAAGGTTGCCTAATGGTGATAGACATTTCTCACTATGAGGGTAATCAGGTTTCAATGAAACTCTTAAAATACTCTAGAGGAATCTATACAATTTGCAAAGTGGGAGATAAGAGAGAAAAAATACGTACACTCTAGGCCACCAGTTTTGATGTGGTATCACTGATTGTCATTTTCTATTCACCATCTAGCTCTTAATATAAAACTTCGTAAGTCAAAACATAAGTTCACAGATACAGAACCAGGACCCCAGTAAAAAATAAAAATTAGAAAACAATCAGGCAATATAGCCACAGGGAGGAAAAAACGCTATGATCAGAAGCAGAGAACTATATAATCTAGTCCTTTCCTTATCTTTGAGCCAATAACCTAAAATGCACAGTCATAGAAGAAATTTTTATTTCATAGACATGAAAATGACTAGTACCTATTGCTCATCCACATTGTCCATGTATAAAACAGCATACACAAACAGGGAAACTAAAACTTTTTTTGTTGTTCAGAAATATTCAGTTAAAATTTTAAAAATTTACTTATATAAAAAGAGCAGTTTTTACCTTGTATCTATGTAAAATTAATTTCTCTACAAAAGAAAATCAACAGACTCTAAATTAAAACATCTCAGGATCTCATATGGATCAGAGTTCCAAAACTGGTAGCTGTAGTCGAGACTAGAGGTGTCAGAACAAAATTTTAAGTCAAGAGAATCTTCAAATCTGTACAAAATATCTAAGTAGCGCTAAATATAAGAATTTACATTAACAAATGAAACAAGCACAAAGATAAAAACTGCATCATTAAGCAAGGTCAAATTTAAGCCTGTTTTCACATAAAATTTAACATTTTCATTCCTTGCCCTATGCTTTAACCTAGCCTACAGAATTAATAGAAAAGTAAGGCCTAAGGCAATTAGGTACCATCATCTGTAAATCACCCAGAAAATGATTGAGAGTGTAGTATCAAAAGACTGACAAGAAGTAAACTCTCATGATGAGAATTTACAGAATTCTGGGGGGGAAAAAAAAAAAGGCAGTGAAGCCAGATGTCAAAATATGTATTTAGTGACTCATAAAATTTCATTGCCCCAGAGTGAAAAAAAGAAATACCACAGTTAGGCAACATTTTCAGCAGATGCCCCTAAAATACTTCTAACTCTAAAACAGTCTTCTTAAAGTACTTCCTAATTCATTTATATTTCTTATTTTACTGACATTTTTCTTACCACTGTCCTACAAGATTAGGATTGAATCCAGGAGAAGAAATTGAGATAAACTGAATGTCAAGTTCACTACGCTCTGCTTAGCCTCATCCAACTCAAACTTGCTATCCACGTAGTCAGATGGGGTAAGCTGGAGGATAAAATGAGAAAATGAAATGGATCCATTTTAATCATACTCCTCTCCTCCATCTTTGTGAAAAGCAGTCTACAAGATACCCTTCTTACATTTAATGTTTTAACATTATTTTTTAAACCTCAAAAAGAAAATAACACTGAGTATTTCACACAGGAGAAACTGAAGAAAACTCCAGGCAGGAAGACTTTACACTCAGGTAAAAGAGAAGAACAAAGGCCAAATCTGTCCACAGTTACATTTTGTTAGCTGGAGTGCCTTTCAACAGCGCTTTACTCTCCAGTTTGCCACAGTTCCCACCACTACCTATTACATTGCAGAAGCCACTTCACACTTCACATTCACCTTATCTATTAGTTCCTGTATGCAGGCTTTGACCCCCCCAAGGGAAGATTTATCTTCATCCACTCTTACATACTCACCACTGGCAAAGGCCTTTAAAGTCCATCTTGTAGAACAATCGTTGATTTGATGATTAGATTCTCTAATACATTTCTGGCTAGCTTTTTGCACGTCAGAAACACCAGAAGAACTTTTAAAAAAAAATAAATAGATAGATGCCTGAGCCCCATCCCTAACCTACTGAATTAAAATATGGAAGGATGCAGAGGGTGGGGATTGGGGAGACTTCTAAGTATCTATGCAGGTGAATCTGATGAGCAGTTAGTGGTTACAAACTATTTCTTTATTGTATCTAATCACAAAGAACTCACACTTTTTTGATAACAATGTAAGAAAGTTCTTTCCTCAGGCAAATCGTAGTGCTCAGACTAGAGATAGAGAAGAGTTACCTGCCTCTGAGCCCTGGGGTGGTTTGACAGTTATCAGAGAGCCTTGTCAAAACTCGGAGGGGTTTGTTACAGAAACCAGCCTTCACTTCTTCCACTGCCTGCCATATGTTTCATTCCCTGCTGGCTCAATTCTGAGAACATTTTCCGTATCTATGTCCATGAGAAAGCTAAAGCTACCTATTCAGGTGTTGCAGCTGTCACCAACAATATCCTGATGATGGGATGAAATAGATTTTGCTTCAGAAACTATGAAAAGAAAGTCTCTGTGCAGAAATGACACATTATGAAACGATGATGTACAACATCTGGCTCAGAAGTGAGTCAGACAGGTGCCATTAACGAGACAAACAGGAAGCTTCTTTGTTAAAACCAAAGTTAAATTTCGAGGCTATTTTGGACTCTCTCTATACAGGTCTATTAACCAATTCAGTCAAAATATCATTACAGTGGATTTGACCAGATGTTTGGCTGCATTAGCTGAAATGGTTGGTTATTATAATATAGCAAAGATTCATCCCATGTAATTGCCCACAGGAATTTAATAGCCATAGGTTAAAAAATACATCATTATTATACCAGGTCAAAATTGTACAACACTTTACACTTTACAAGCATTTGCTCACAAATAATCTCATGGAAACTTTAAAGAAACTCTTTTGTCAGGTGATAATAAACCCATATGACAGATAAAGAAACAGAGACTCCTGTCCCATGGCTTACCCAAACTTACTCAAGTAGGATCACAGCTGCACAGTCCCCAGATTCTCCAAATCTAAGGCAAGGCTCAAGTGCTGAGGATCTTCAGGTTTTTAAACTACAAGAGGAAGATTTAAGAAACAAACAAAAAACCTAACCAATATAAACCTAACCATGATTCTGGAAAACCTGGGGCCACACAGGAAGAAATGTAGGAAGGAATGAAAATGTGAGAAACATCTAGCCCTGGGTGCCAACGCCAGAAACTTGTTAACTTTCAGACTGAATCCTAAGGTAGTGCTGGTACATAAGCATCCGCAAGCTATTCCCAGGCCTATCAAGAACTCCCTGCCAAAGTCACAGGTGTAGGGCAAAAAACAGAAGAATGAAATCACCTTATGGTTGTGCAGCACTTTAATGAGCTATACAAAAGAGATAAGACACATTTCCCTGCCAGGTAAATATTGGCTAAGGAATACTGAGGCACAGGAATATTTTGAGAAAGAATATACGAAGTGTAGCTGAAAGGGCTTTCTGAACTTCAGCCCCCACGATGCTTTCTGGTGATCAATCATGATAGGGGCTGGAACTGAGAGGTCCAAAATAGGTATTCTACTCAGTAAAAAAATAATAATAATAACTTTGAAAACACGCTTAATGCATTATTTGATTCTGCTATATTTGGTTCAGCATACAAAGTCAAGTCATAGTAAAATGAGGAAGAATATCTCTTAAATATCTCTTAAAAGAGTATCTCTTAAATATCCTTCTCTAATGGAAGATCCTCATGCTTTAAATGATTAAACCCCTGAATCATGAGTCTGAGACAAGAAGAAATGGACAGTGCAAACAACAGTTCCTATTCCATTAAAATGTATAAAGATGAAATTAAAAGTGGAATGACTCCCTCTTCCTACATAATTCCTCTCTTGTTTAGGACATTTTATTAAAACCCTGCTATGAAGTTGTTAGCAGATTGTAAATCTTTTTTGGGCACGAATCACATAATTTCATTTTTCAGTCTCCAAATTTTATTAGTTTATCAGTCAGTTTTAAGAATGAGGGAATTTGATAAAATATTATGTATCCCTGTACTTATATGTCTTAATAGGACATATATATACGTGTGTGTGTGTGTGTGTGTGTGTGTGTGAGCTGGAATATATATGTATATAATTAATTCACTTTTCCTAAAGCCACATATATATATGGCTTTAGAAAATATATAGGATAATATATGAAATAGGATAAAATATATAGGATAATACAATATATATGTGTGTGTCCATATATATAGATACACATATATATTCTATCATATTATCCCATATATTTTCTAAAGCCATATGTATGTGGCTTTAGGAAAAGCTAATTTAATTATATACATAACATATTTCAGCTTAAGAAAAGCCAATATAATAAAGTTCAAAATAATAAAATAAACAATTAGGCATAATAACTTACCTTCATTAATTTATTTAGCAAATACTTATCATGTACCTATCTTGTATCAGAAACTATGTGAGATAAAAGGACACAAAGATGTGTACTCCAGGACCCTTCCCTCAAGAGGCTGACTATGAGAGGAGGAGGAAGACTTAAGGGCCATAGGAAAAAAGTATTCAGAGTATGATAGAGACAAACTAATAGTCAAAACTCACATGATAAGTAGCCTTTGTAATGAACTAAGGAATCTGGACTTTTTATTACAGGCCACAGGAGCCACTGAAAAGTTTTAAGCATTAAGTAATTATCAAAATCATATTTTGTAAATAGCAGCACTCTAGCAATAAGGCACAAGATAGCTTGAAAGGATCAAGATCAGACGTGGAGAAACAAATCAGAGTTCACATGAAAAATGATCAGGGCTTAAAGTAGAACTGCAGCAAGAAAGATGGACTTTAAGTGGGGGTGGAGTGGAGAGCAGGAAATGGGTACCATTAAGGCATCCTATTGAGTGGATTCATATATTGCTTTGGGAGAACATCCCTCTATAATAAATCCTAAACTAGGGAATTAATCACCTTTTGGGTCAGTAGGAGAACAATAGTCTAAGTTATTTTGATTCACAAACTCCAGGCAAAATTTGTGAAGCAAAACTTTACTTTTCTCGAACCAGGTAGAAAAAACTGGAGCATAGAGCTTTACAAAGGACAGTGCAGGGGAAATAAGACTGTTAGCCATAGGAATTTCCTGAGCCAGGAAAGGAAGACTTTTCACAAAGTGGTAAGAGATGTCCGCAAAAGAAGAAAAGAAAAACAGGCAAAGAATTTGAATAGATATTTCTCCAAAGAAGATACACAAATAGCTAACAAGCATATGGAAAGATGTTCAACATTACTACTCATCAGAGAAAGGCAAATCAAAAGCACAATGAGATATCACCTCATACTCATTATGATGGTCATTATATATTGGAAAAAAAACCAAAATCACGTGTTGGCAAGGATGTGAATAAATTGGAACACTTGTGCAGTATTGGTAGAATTGTAAAATGGTATGACTACTATGAAAAATAATATGGCAGCCTCTTTAAAAATTAAAAATAGAGCTATCGTATGATCCAGCGATTCTACTAGGGGCATATATCTAAAAGAATTAGAAGTAGAGTCCAGAAGAGATACTTGTATACATTCATGTTCATGTCATTATTCACATAGCCAAGAGGTGGAAGTAAACCAAGTGTCCATCAACAGATGAAAGGATTTTTTAAAAGTTATATACACACATACACACACACACGTATATATATTTCATATATATATATATACACACAATGAAATATTATTCAGCCTTGAAAAGGAAAGAAATTCTGTTATGTGCTACAATATGAATAAAACTTGAAGACATTAAGGAAAATAAGTCACAAAAAGACAAATACTCTATTATTCCACTTTTATGAGATATCTGGAATAGTCAAATTTATTGAATTAGAAAGTACAGTGGTGGTTACCAGGAAATGGAGAAAGGGAGAAAAGAGGAGTTGTTTAATGGATATAAAGTGTTACATTTGCTACATTAAAAAGTTCTGGAGATCTGTTTCACAACAATGAATATACTTAACACTACTGAACTCTACACTCAAAAATGGTTAAGAAGGCAAAAATAACTAAATAAATAAATAAATGAGAGAGAGAGAGAGAGAAGGGCAAGAGATCAGATCAAATATACTTGCTTCTCCCTTATCTCCTTAGGGTTAAACTTCAGATGAGTTGTATGGTAGAAACACAAAAACTGGTTGATGACAGCAGGATCCCAAAACAGGAGCCTTGCTCATGGTTAGGCTGTAAGCTTCTCAGAGAAATCCCACAGTCATCATGGGGCCTCACCTGACATGGCACTTGAGCAATAGAGGAGAAGTAACTAAAGAAGGTGCCCACCAGATAGGCCTCAGAGAGCACCCTATTCCCTATGGCCAGCATGTGACTTGGGTAGTCACAGAAGCTCAGAGTGCTGACTGCGAAGCTCATGAGAGGTTTACCAAGATCATGGATGAAATAACTCTTCATCAGAGGACCCCAAAGCAAAAGCTAAGTCAGGGATCACAGCCAGACCCCAGAAGATTTATCTCACTGCAACTACTAAAGTGAGGGCCAAGTTAGCAAAGAAGAAGAGTTTCCATCATAATTCCAGAGGCTAAGAGCACTTCAGAAGCTCATTCAGAAAGAACCCAGGCATCCCTCACAAGAGCAGACATTCCTTTCCCATTGCCAAAAGTCTAGTTACTAAATATTATTAAATTAATTAAATAGGGAATCCTTCTCCATTGCTTGTTTTTGTCATATTTGTCTAAGATCAGATGGTCGTAGATGTGTGGCATTATTTCTGAGGCCTCTGTTCTGTTTCATTGGTCTATATCTCTGTTTTGGTACCAGTACCATGCTGTTTTGATTACTGTAGCCTTGTAGTATAGTTTGAAATCAGGTAGCATGATGCCTCCAGCTTTGTTTTTTTTTTTTGTTTGTTTGTTTGTTTGTTTTTTGCTTAGTACTAATAAATGGGAAAACTGGCCAGCCATATACAGAAAGCTGAAACTGGATCCCTTCCATACACCTTATATAAAAATTAACTCCAGATCAATTAAAGATTTAAACATAAGACCTAACACCATAAAAACACTAGAAGAAAATTTAGGCAATGCTATTAAGAACATAGGCACGTGCAAGGACTTCGTGACTAAAACGCCAAAAGCAATGGAAACAAAAGACAAAACTGACAAATGGGACCTAATTAAACTAAAGAGTCTCTGCACAGCAAAAGAAACTATCATTAGAGTGAACCAGCAACCAACAGAATGGGAAAAAATTTTTGCAACCTACCCATCTGACAGAGGGCTAATATCCAGAATCTACAAAATACTTAAACAAATTTACAAGAAAAAAAAACAACCCCGTCAAAAAGTGGGCAAAGAATATGAACAGACACTTCTCAAGAGAAGACATTTATGCAGCCAACAAACATGAAAAAAAGCTCATCATCACTGGTCATTAGAGAAATGCAAATCAAAACCACATTAAGATGCCATCTCACACCAGTTAGAATGGCAATCATTAAAAAATCAGGAGACAACAGATGCTGGAGAGGATGTGGAGAAATCGGAATGCTTTTACATTGTTGGTGGGAGTGTAAATTAGTTCAATCACTGTGGAAGAGAGTGTGGTGATTCCTCAAGGATCTAGAACTACAAATACCATTTGACCCAGCAATCCATTAGTTGGTATATATCCAAAGGATTATAAATCATTCTATTATAAATACACATGGACACCTATGTTTGATGTGGCTCTGTTCACAATAGCAAAGACTTGGAATCAACCCAAACACCCATTAATGATAGACATGATGAGTTCATGTCCTTTGCAGGTACTTGGATAAAGCTGGAAACCATTATTCTAAACAAACTGACAAAAGAACAGAAAAACAAACACTGCATGTTCTCACATACAGTGGGTGTTGAACAATGAGAACACATGGACACAGGGAAGGGAACATCACACACATCCCACCTGTCGGGGACTGGGATAATAGGGGAGGAATAGAAGGGGTGGGAGCTAGGGGAGGGGTAGCATTAGGAGAATCACCTAATGTAGATAATGGGATGATGGATGCAGCAAACCACCATGGCACATGTATACCTATGTAACAAACCTGCACATTCTGCACATGTTCCCCAGAACTTAAAGTATAGTAATTTTTTTAAAAAAATGGCTAGTTACTATCCCCTCTCACCTCTAGCTGCCACCTTGAGAAGGAGAAGAAAAGGAAGGCACAGAAAAGGGGAAAGGGGAGAATCCAGGTTTTGCCTTGCCTGAAGTTTATACAATTTATAGACTCCTCTTTGGGAATAAGAATACAAAATTATAAATAGAAAATTGCTCAGGCCCCTCCCAGGCCTCAAAATGGTCCTGGGCAAATGACGGGCCCTAAAGTATAAGATTCTCATAAACTCGCCTCTGAGAAGAGATACTGGAAACTGAGTAATTACTGAAAAGAGACTGCTTTGAACCTGCAGAGGTGAGGGTATGCATCTTTGACATAGCCAGTGCATACTGCCATCAGTGGGAATGAGGTCTCCAGAGTACAATGAAATCAGTTGTAGAAAATAAAGTAAAAATAGGAGTCACATTGTGTAAATTCCTACCAACTGCTAAATTTTCTATGTTCAGAGATTTAAAAGTCACTTTGCAAATGGTTCAAAAAGGAACAAGCTGCTGGAAGTCAAATTTGAGTTTTATTGCTATGTGAGTTTAACCTGATGCATTCCCATAACAACAAAGGAGGTAAACCATTGAAAAGTAATAAATGTGAAGATGATTAGGATCACCAGATATCTGGCTTCTCATGGAGATTTTTCTCTTGTCCTGGTATTGCTTTACATACACTGAGCTAAAAGCTACTCTATGACAGTGGGTTCTCAGAGGGAATGTGAGATCCTCCCTTTTCCTACTATATAGCTGTATAAGAATGGATTTTTTTCAAATATACACTTTGACCAAGACAACATTTCATGACAGATTGAACGCAGGAACAGACATGCAAATCCAGCTGTATTCTATTAAGCCAGACAGTAAAGAGATTTGCAAAAATGCAAAATAATGTCACTCTCCTCACTAGTTGTTTATGTTTTAAAAAATAATTAAATATAAATCTATAATATGTATATATATATAACTATGTTGCTTACGCTAACAGTAATAAAACCATCACATTATTTTTCAATAAATTAATAACTATGTTAAAATTTCTCTAATTTCAAATACATGCAATCTTAATATAATCCACATAAACAACTGTTAAGAGTGTAAAGGTATCCTGAAAAGTTTGAGAACCATGGCTCTATAAGAACCAAAGTGTGTGTTGAATAGTAAACTTTATTTCAAAGGAAGTAATAATTAAATATTGTTCTACTTTCACAGCATGTGGGACCAGTAGAGATTAAGGAACACATAACTATCACAAATATCATATTATAAATGACTTTAGGCCTCAGCTTCAAAGTCACACTCTAAAAAGTCTTCTCTGATCACCTTGTCCAAAGGGGCCTTTTCAGTTCGTCTGTCTCTGTCTCTCTCTCTCCTCCCTAACCCTATTTCCTTCAGAGCGCTTTTTTAAACATCCCTTATCTTCTTTGTTTTTCTATGTGTTTATTTTCTGTAGTCCCCATTCTTTTCTTGCTTATTATCTCTCCCCTTGAACATCGGTTTCATGCAGATAGGGACCTAGGATGTCTTGTTAAATGATCTTCCTCCAGCTCCCAGATCAAGATCTCACACATAGTAAAAGCTTAGCTGACATTTGTTGACTGACAGAATGAACTCACTAATTCTATTAATTATTTGCTTCCAAAGTTATAACGATGAGCGAAACTGAGAAATCTAGAAAATATTTTAAAATGGGAGATTTGCCCTTCTTTTCTGACATGCTAAATGTTTCTCAAATATGAAAGGACCCACTGTTCTCCCCATGATTCTTCTTGTGAAACACCATGGTTTTGCCCACAGCCAAGTCTATTTGGACCCACACTAGGAATATTTCCATTATTGGAAGATAACACCCAACTGCAAACGCCGAGGAAACCTGATGGAGTGCATCTGAGACTGACAGAACTTTGTTACATATTTGTCTCTGACCAGATTTCCTGCTGCTTTTTATCTAAATTTGTTCTAATGACAGTAGCTCAGTCTCAGATTTGGCCAGCATATCAAAAAATTTCACACATAAACACATACATATCTCCTCACACACATGCACACATACACATACACACACATGTATATATGACTGACACTGACTATGATAAACATATATTCCCAGCATAAGGACAAATGTGGCTAGGCACAGTGGCTCACACCTGTAATGTCAGCACTTTGGAAGGCTGAGGCCAGCGGATCAGGAGTTCAAGGTCAGGAGTTCGAGACCAGCCTGGCCAACATGGTGAAATCCTGTCTCTACTAAAAAACACAAAAATTAGCCAGACGTGGTGGTGTGCACCTGTAGTCCCAGCTACTTGGGAGGCTGAGGCAGAAGAATTGCTTGAACCCAGAAGGCAGAGGTTGCAGTGAGCAGAGATCGGGCCTCAGTACTCCAGCCTGGCAACCTGGTGACAGAGTGAGACTCCATCTCAGGGCTGGGGGAAGGGGGGAGGGACAAATGTGTTCTAGGGAAAGGACTTTAAGTGTTTTATCCAGGCAAAGGACATTTGTTATGCATTTACAAAGAACATACATTGTCATATATGCAACCAGCATTCCCTTAGAAAGAAGATCTAATCTTTTCCCACAAGTAGTTTATGGACAGTGCTGTTCACGTCATTAAATTACATCTGGGACCATGTCTGCATACAGCTGAACGGTGTAGCTGCTATAATGATGTACTATAGTTATACCACTTGGTATCCATCTTATATTTGCCCTGGTTAACAGTATGACATTGCTTAAATCACTAAACTCTGTGCCATGGTGTTTCTATTTGTAAAATATAGATAATAATACCTGTCCTGGGCATGTTGAGAATAGAAGGATGTTGTGAGAATAGAAGAGATTAGTGATGGCAAAGCTCTTTGTTTGAAACATGCTATTTAAATCTCAAGTACTATTATTAGTGTTCTCTGCAATTTCTCAGCTAATGGATTATGCAACAGATGGGGCCTAAAAGATGTTTGATATTATTGATATTTCTCTTCAAATTTTTTTTGCCACCTCTCTTATTATTTATTAAGATTCTAGCTCTGATCTACATAACAAGAAAAAGCAGAAGGCTTCTGTGTTAGGGTTGAATTTACCAAGATCACCTTATCCAGACAGTTTTGTATTTATTGCTTCTATGCATTTGTAAATGTGTTGCGTTTTACCAGTAGGAAGAACTGACACAGTTGGATTAAGCAGTTACCCAATGTGCCAGCATTTGATGCAGGCTAATAGATAGAATTCTAAGTTCCTTTCCTTTCCTCTAAAAATGTCCCCTTTTTTGGTGTTCATGAACTAAAATGGAAAGAAAACAATTTAAAAGCCTCATCTATACTAAAAATGTTTATCTGGGAGGTCTAGCATGAACACTACAGACTAAACTAGCAGAGTCACATTAACTACTGACCAGAGATACACTAGTCATTTAGTTTGATGGAGGGAAATCAGAAAGGCTCAATAATGCAAGCACTAGCTGCCAAGAGACAGAAGACTGTTGGAGGGTTAGATCTGGAAGGTGGAGGTGTTACAGCAGGGATAGGAAAAGTTTCTAAAAGCCTGATTCATAGACCCAACCCAGTGACAGTATTGGCCTGGCAGCCTCCACCTGTTTGCTTTCTGCTTACAGTCACCTCTGGCCAAGCCAAATCCAGTTTGAGTGTGATATAGTCTTCTTCCTTTTAATGCAAGTTATTTCAACAGTTAACTCACTGCCATGATGCAGCTTAAAACTGAAAAAATACACCTAAGATTTGAGAAAAATGCCTAGCAAGGTATTTTTCCTGGTTCCAATTTGGTTTAATCCAGTCACCTAGAAGATGCCACTTCTTATGAAGCAACTATCCAATAAGCAGGCTGCTGCTGGGCAGAATATGAGAGAAAGGAACAGGTTGTGCCTGTTTATTGCTGCTTGGTGTTGTTCCCAAATAAAAGGATGCTAATTGAGAGGGAGTGTGGCTTCATATTTTATGACACCCTGGGTAAATGCTAAGAAGTCTCAGGAGAGCCGCTTTAAATTAAAGTTAATGTTAAGCTCCGCTTAATTAGCATTGCTGTAGTGGGTTTCACTTTTCCCTGTGAGGGGAAGAATGTGCTATGTTACAGTTTTCCTGTTGCAAAATACTAAACTATATGATGGAGGTGAAGAAGTGATTTGGGAATGGAATGACTTTCTGGCAAGGGAGAACCAGACTGAATGGCATTTTACTAATTAAGATGAGTGGTGTATTAACCAGATGGGAGAATATGGAGTGGAACAATGGAGCGAAATCCTCAGAATGACACCATTATTTGGAAACTATTATAAATCAGCTGGGATTGGGGATCCTACAATCAACTCCCAATAAAAAATGAGCCAGTCACTCCTGAATATTCTATGATAAGAAGGATTAAAAATGCTCTGAGCCAAAATGCCTGAATTCCATATAGTTCATCCATACCGAATGGAAGTATAAAAGAATAGCAGAGATGGGAATAGCCTCTACTGTTGCCAAATAACATGGTCTATCAGCACACCGATTGCTCTACCATTGGCCTCTCTTAATCTCGTGCCCTGACGCTTGCTTTTGCCTTGTTCCTATTTATACATAAACTGTGCAGACTTTATGCATTAGATCAAGTTTCTTCCTTGAGTGTCAAAGGAAGAGATGCCATGCTGGCTGCCAGTCACCCAATCTGGTGGCAACTTCATCTGCAGCAGACTAGAAGCATAAGAATAGTTGCTTCCGGTGAGGTCACCAAACACTAATCTCTAGCCATTGCATAAAGTGTAACAGACCAGAGGAGTTTTCACAGATTGCTACAACAACAAGTTGACCAGAGAAATTCAAGCTTGTAGTTATCTTACAAATGGTTTGCTAAGTGAACTGTCCTGCTCACAGTCTCAGGAGAAAAATTCTAAGGTTGAACAGTACTCAGCTACCTACCTCTGCCAAAGAGGTCTATTGTCATTTCAGAATAAAGAGAGGATTATTCAGCTCTCTGACGCAAGTCAAAACACACTCACATCTCCTGCTCACAGGAGCCAGCATAAAATGGGTACTGAGCTGGGAGAACAGGTGTGTTTGTGCTTGGAGAAAGCAGCAAGGGATGTGAAAATGACTTAGCAGCTGGTAGAAAAGAAGATTGAAGTTGTGCCAGGCAAAGGGTGTTTTTTCCCCTAATTATGCAAAATCCTTAATTTCATTGATCATGTTGTTCTCTTCTTTCTCCATCTAAGTAATATGAAATCTATGTAACAACTCTTTTGGGAAGTCAAAAACATTGCCAGGGATGCTTATTAAGGGAATAAGGGTCAAGAAACACTCTCTAGTGGATAACCTTGCTATTTTCTCAGGGTTTGTGAACCACGGTAACTTTAATTAGAAAAAAGAAAAAAGAGATAGTAAAATGAAATGTAGTTATTCAAGCTGAAAAAAAATGTCAGTAGGAAGAGTAACCTCTGAAAACAAGACCCAGGAAACCTAAAAGGCTCTTTTTATATTTGTAGTTATTCAACTGTTGGTATTCATTCTCTTATTTGATAAAAATTTATCAAGCATGCATTTTGTGCCAGGCATCGAGCTACGCTTTTAGGACACAAAGATTAAAAATGTAGTTTCTGCCTTCTGCAATGGCTCACAATCTAGGGGTGAAAAATATCTCACCCTAACTCAGTTGAGGCAGTTCAGCTGGGGCAGCTGCTTGGATAGAACTTTATTCTAACTAAAAAGGTTAGTCTGTCCTTTCATTTCAGGCACAAATTAAATTTTTGAAAGTTTAATCTTAGTCGAACTTTTCTGATGGTATGTGAGAAACTTGACAGATGATTTGAACTGAGGACAAGAACCTTGCTCACCCATGTATGATCATGTGTCATGACCCAAAAGAAGGTCTGTGTTTCCCCCTTGCCTTGCTCTGTGATCTTACAAGTGGCCCTACATGTAACCCAGATAAGCTCACCTTTTCCAAACCCAAAAGAAGTAAAAGACAGAAAATAGCAAAATCAGAATACCCCAACATTCACACAAAAAAGAATAACTGCTTGAAAAAGTATTAGTTACATCACTGTCCTTTGAGTTGGTTCTCTCTCACTCCAGGAAGGAGCATGTGCCAAGCAACCAGAGTTGAGGCTACCTTCTGACTCTACAGCTTGTGGTTGTGAACCAACATTACACATCCCTCCATACTGTCAGAAACTGTATCAGCAGTCCTCAGAGCTGGAAACAGCAGTCACAGAATGAGGTTCCATGTCTCTCTGTTTGACTTATAAAATGTCAATCATTGTGTGGTCTCAGATACATTGACTTGCTCACTGTTTGGTAACATTGCAATGACAATGTGTTTTAAATATATGCTGGTAGGACAATTTAAACACTTGACAGCAGTGAGAGTCAAGACAGACCATATTTTCTGTTCTGAATCTAGTATGCAAGAGAATCTGCACATACTGCCAGTGTTTTATTGTCATTTACATAGTCTTCAATTGTAAAATTCTTGGTTAAGCAGGCATTTTGCTGGTTGGTTTTACCTTGAGAGCCTGATATGGGGTGGAAGGGTTACTAGCTGAAGAGAACTAAGAGGGCTAAAGCATAAGAGAGCAAATTAAAGGCTTTATATTTGTATTGCTCACTCTCTGTATGTACCACCTCTTTCCTTAAACTCCACTCCAATTTCCAGGCTACTGTCCTAGAACTTGAACCCTTAAAATGATACATGTAGGCTAGACACGGTGGTTCATGCCTGTAATCCCAGCACTTTGGGGGGCTGAGGCAGGTGGATCACCTCAGGTCTGGAGTTTGAGACCAGCCTGGCCAACATGGTGAAATACTATCTCTACTAAAAACACAAAAATTAGCTGGGCGTAGTGACACACGTCTGTAATTCCAGCTACTAGGGAGGCTGAAGCAGGAGAATCACTTGAACCTGGGAGGCAGAGGTTGCAGTGAGCTGAGATCATGCATTCCAGCTTAGGTGACAGAGACTTAGTCTCAAAAAAAAAAAAAAAAATCCACGTAACACTCCAAAAATGGTCACCTATTTTTATTAGGGAAAGGATTCAAGAAGAATATAAAGAAGGAAAAGATGTAAAACACAGTGTAGGTGGATGATTTATTGGGATATTTAATTGTGCTTTATTCTCAAATCATTTTCCCTCTTCATACCCTTTCCATAAAAAGAGCCAAAACCCTTTGGACTCCTTTGCTCCAGGATATGTTTCCTTCCTGATTTTTTCAAAAATTATGAGCCCCTTGCAGATATTATGTTATGTGTATAATGAGAAGTTGTCCTAACAGAGAGAGATGGTTTCCCCTCATCTGGAAAGAGAGCAAGGAGCCTGGGAACTCACTTCCCTCCCTGGGTGGAGCCTCAGCAGAGATGCCCGTGCCAAGATCAGCACAGAAGCACAGAATCAGCTGCTTCAAGGCACCACACTGTATTAGACAAACAGCAGATCAGAAGTGACCATCATGGACCATACTGGCTCTGCTCCCATTTTCTGGGCAAAATGCAAACCTCTAGATTGAAGGAAAAGGAGAACAAGGACAAAAATTAGATTTCCTGCCAGCTCAGTAACCTTAAGAACATTCCTTATCCATTCAAGTTTGTAATCCCAAGTTTAATAGTTTCAAATACAATTAGATAAACCTTCTTTGTCAGCAGTTATTCTTCTCAAAATGGGTTATCTTTTTCTCCCCAGGGCATGTGTGGTTGTTATTGCTTCTCTGGCTGTGCTTTATAGGGTAGTAAAGATTTCTCCAAGTTCCATGAATTTACAGTCAGAAGACTTACTCTATTATTTGGGTCTTATTCATTTATACAGTCTTTAATTGAACACCATTGTGTGATTGCCAAGAACTGTGAAGGCTGTGAGATTTTATCCCATTGATTAGCTAACAAGTTAACCAGCCACAGATTCATAGATGCTGGCTGATGACATAAGACTCTTCAGTCAAAGACAATGGACTTTATTACTGATGGCACAGCAAGCAGCATGAGTAGCATATTTTTCCCAGTTTTTTCCTTGTCCCCAGGTCCCATGGAGCCATGCAGATTGGATCAGATGAATGCTTCCACGTGCAGTGGGTTGCATTTCAGGAAAGGAACCCTGCATTTAGAGAACTGGAATCTTTTACACTGGACAGCCAGCAAGCCCGGCCTTTGTGCCAAAGAGAGACACTATCTCAGTCTTCAAAGGCTGTTTGCTGTACAAACTTCATTGAAGACATTCTTGAGCGATAGACAGTCGATATCTCTGATCCTAAGATATGCAGAAATGTGACAGATCCATGGAAAAGTTCTCCCATCAGGGCTAAGCCTGAAGTAGCACTTAAAAAGCTAAAGAAGTATGACCTCAGTCCTCCACAATTCAGTAGAAGATCAACTAGCTGATGCAGAACTACAAGCAAAACATTTTACTTTTCAGTGCTTCTCTTTCTGTGATTACAGAATAGGAATGATATCTGCCCACTCAATGCTTATTTTGAGAAATAAAGGAAAAAGAACAGTCTGACAAATGCTTTGAGTTTCACGATGGACACTAAAATAGGAGAACATCATATGAAAACATACTGGGTCCTAATCACACTTTTATTCTCCAGTGACTTTGGGGAAGATATGACAAATGTACAGATATTTTATTCTGATGAGGTGGAAATACTGGGGTTTTTTTTTTTTTTTTTGTAGGTGCTGAACATGAGTTTAAGCCCTTAGTTCTGTCAAACTATAAAGCTGACTAAACATGTTTAAACACTCTATTTTTATTGAAACTGCTGTTTAGATTTCTTAAGAAGTCAAATAGGTTTGCTGTCTCTTTATCATATTACTTTGTAGCTGGAGAAGAGTACTGATCTATGATTCTTGAGTCTTTTTATCTCCTCCAGATCTCTCATCATCTCAAAAACGCAGCTGACAAGTCTTCTACCCTTTCTGTCTTCCAGCTCAGGGGTAGGAGCTCTTTTCTTCATTCTCCTCCTCTTTGCTGCCTGCTGAGTTTTGACATAAAGTCAAACTAGACTTTCAGCTTATAAGCACAAGAATCATTAGATTTTACAAGCTGCCTTAAAAAGTTCTCCTAAATGCAATTAAAGATTTTCCAGCATTCTGTAGTTAATTTGACTAACATTGTGCTAAACAATATCCTAAATTTCCATAAAGACAGCGCTTACCTCCCTATGCTATGAAACCCACTACATGAGAATGCCTTAGCCAGTACGCAAGATCTAGTTAATTGGAACATCTGAAGACAGAGCTCAGAAATATGCATTTTAACAAGTACCACAGGTGATTCTTATAGCCACTAAGGTTTGAGAACAGCTCCTTTGAAATAATCACCAATGGAATTTCAATAATTATGTTATCTTATAAATTGTCCTGTAAAATACAAGACACAGGCATAAGCCATTTATTGAAAGGCAAAGAAGAGATAAACATATTTTTAGTTAAATAGGATAATTTCTAAATAACAAGTCTATCTTAATGACACACAAAAGTAGTTTAATTTCCTTTATTAAAAAGCAAGAAGTCTAAAAGAATTATTGACTTAAATATCCAACAATAGAAAAATAGTGAAAGGACAATATATCAACACAATGGAATATTTTGCAGCTTTATAAATTATCATTATGAAACCATTAAGCAATATAAAAATATGCATTAGAAAATAGCAACAATGTAGAGCACAAAATTGCATGTACGTGACTACAACGAAATATCTTCTGTATTTGAAAAGAAAAACCAAAAAAGGAGAGAGATCCAAGATGGCTGATTAACAAAAGCTCAGGCTGGAAGGTCCCAGTGAAAGCGCAGAGAGCGAGTGGACGCTGCACTTTCAGACGAATTTTTGTTGCCCACAGACTGGGAGATTCCCGGCAGAGGAGCCACACGGGTCGCCAGCGCAACTTTTTTGGCCGGCATGGCTGTTTTGTCGGCGCCCCGGCAGGGCGCTTCTCGGCCCGGAGTATACGGGACGGGGTGCCCTTTGAGTCCGGCTCGGCTGGTCCCACCCCCACAAGGAGAACAGCAATTGGAAGCGCTGAGGACTGAGAGTTTCACAGTAAGCACAGCTGAACCGGGAAGGTCCAGCTGTGCGGGGAAGGGGCTTCCGCCAAAGGAAAACTAAGAAACAAAAAACTTCATCACCGGGCAGAGAGATCCAAGATGGCGGATTAACAACAGCTCAAGATTTTAGCTCCCAGTGAAAGCACAGAGAGCGAGTGGACGCCGCAATTTCAGACGAATTTCTGTGGAACACAAACTGGGAAATTCCCGGTGGAGGAGCCACACGGGTCGCCAGCGCGACTCTTGGCCGGCGCAGCTGTTTTGCCTGCGCCCCAGCGCAGCGCAGCGCTTCTCAGTGCGGAGTATATGCGACTGGGTGCCCCTTCAGTCGGGCTCAGCTGGTCC